>CM069704.1:68548213-68553213 GCA_036010785.1 Ammospiza maritima maritima | reverse complement strand
GTGTCGGAAGGAAGTGTCGGAAGGAAGGAAGTAAGGAAGGAAGTGTCGGAAGGAAGGAAGTGTCGGAAGGAAGTGTCGGAAGGAAGTGTCGGAAGGAAGTGTCGGAAGGAAGGAAGTGTCGGAAGGAAGTGTCGGAAGGAAGTGTCGGAAGGAAGTGTCGGAAGGAAGGAAGCGTCGGAAGGAAGTGTCGGAAGGAAGTGTCGGAAGGAAGGAAGGAAGTGTCGGAAGGAAGGAAGGAAGTGTCGGAAGGAAGTGTCGGAAGGAAGGAAGGAAGGAAGTGTCGGAAGGAAGGAAGGAAGTGTCGGAAGGAAGTGTCGGAAGGAAGTGTCGGAAGGAAGGAAGGAAGGAAGTGTCGGAAGGAAGTGTCGGAAGGAAGTGTCGGAAGGAAGTGTCGGAAGGAAGGAAGTGTCGGAAGGAAGGAAGTGTCGGAAGGAAGGAAGTGTCGGAAGGAAGGAAGGAAGGAAGGAAGGAAGGAAGGAAGGAAGGAAGGAAGGAAGGAAGGAAGGAAGGAAGGAAGGAAGGAAGTGGCGGAAGGAAGGAAGGAAGTGGCGGAAGGAAGGAAGGAAGGAAGTGGCGGAAGGAAGGAAGGAAGTGTCGGAAGGAAGGAAGTGTCGGATGGAAGGAAGGAAGGAAGGAAGGAAGGAAGGAAGGAAGGAAGGAAGGAAGGAAGGAAGGAAGGAAGGAAGGAAGGAAGGAAGGAAGGAAGGAAGGAAGGAAGGAAGTGTCGGAAGGAAGTGTCGGAAGGAAGGAAGGAAGGAAGGAAGTGGCGGAAGGAAGGAAGTGGTGGAAGGAAGGAAGTGGCGGAAGGAAGTGGCGGAAGGAAGGAAGGAAGGAAGTGGCGGAAGGAAGTGGCGGAAGGAAGGAAGGAAGGAAGGAAGTGTAGGAAGTGGCGGAAGGAAGTGTCGGAAGGAAGGAAGGAAGTATCGGATGGAAGGAAGGAAGTGTCGGAAGGAAGTGTCGGAAGGAAGTGTCGGAAGGAAGTGTCGGAAAGAAAGGAAGGAAGTGTCGGAAGGAAGTGTCGGAAGGAAGTGTCGGAAGGAAGGAAGGAAGGAGGTGTCGGAAGGAAGGAAGTGTCGGAAGGAAGGAAGTGTCGGAACGAAGTGTCGGAAGGAAGTGTCGGAAGGAAGTGTCGGAAGGAAGAGGCGGAAGGAAGGAAGTGTCGGAAGGAAGGAAGGAAGGAAGTGTCGGAAGGAAGGAAGGAAGTGTCGGAAGGAAGGAAGGAAGTGTCGGAAGGAAGTGTCGGAAGGAAGTGTCGGAAGGAAGTGTCGGAAGGAAGGAAGGAAGTGTCGGAAGGAAGTGTCGGAAGGAAGTGTCGGAAGGAAGGAAGGAAGGAAGTGTCGGAAGGAAGGAAGTGTCGGAAGGAAGTGTCGGAAGGAAGTGTCGGAAGGAAGTGTCGGAAGGAAGGAAGTGTCGGAAGGAAGTGTCGGAAGGAAGTGTCGGAAGGAAGTGTCGGAAGGAAGGAAGTGTCGGAAGGAAGTGTCGGAAGGAAGTGTCGGAAGGAAGGAAGGAAGTGTCGGAAGGAAGGAAGGAAGTGTCGGAAGGAAGTGTCGGAAGGAAGGAAGGAAGGAAGTGTCAGAAGGAAGGAAGGAAGTGTCGGAAGGAAGTGTCGGAAGGAAGTGTCGGAAGGAAGGAAGGAAGGAAGTGTCGGAAGGAAGGAAGTGTCGGAAGGAAGTGTCGGAAGGAAGTGTCGGAAGGAAGTGTCGGAAGGAAAGAAGTGTCGGAAGGAAGGAAGTGTCGGAAGGAAGGAAGTGTCGGAAGGAAGGAAGGAAGGAAGGAAGGAAGGAAGGAAGGAAGGAAGGAAGGAAGGAAGGAAGGAAGGAAGGAAGGAAGGAAGGAAGGAAGGAAGGAAGGAAGGAAGTGGCGGAAGGAAGGAAGGAAGTGGCGGAAGGAAGGAAGGAAGTGTCGGAAGGAAGGAAGTGTCGGATGGAAGGAAGGAAGGAAGGAAGGAAGGAAGGAAGGAAGGAAGGAAGGAAGGAAGGAAGGAAGGAAGGAAGGAAGGAAGGAAGGAAGGAAGGAAGGAAGGAAGGAAGGAAGGAAGGAAAGAAGGAAGGAAGGAAGGAAGTGGCGGAAGGAAGTGGCGGAAGGAAGGAAGGAAGGAAGGAAGGAAGGAAGGAAGGAAGCAAGTGGCGGAAGGAAGGAAGTGGCGGAAGGAAGGAAGTGGCGGAAGGAAGGAAGTGGCGGAAGGAAGGAAGGAAGGAAGGAAGGAAGGAAGGAAGGAAGGAAGGAAGGAAGGAAGGAAGGAAGGAAGGAAGGAAGGAAGGAAGTGGCGGAAGGAAGTAAGTGGCGGAAGGAAGGAAGGAAGGAAGGAAGGAAGGAAGGAAGGAAGGAAGGAAGGAAGGAAGGAAGGAAGGAAGGAAGGAAGGAAGGAAGGAAGGAAGGAAGTGTCGGAAGGAAGTGTCGGAAGGAAGTGTCGGAAGGAAGGAAGGAAGGAAGGAAGGAAGGAAGGAAGGAAGGAAGGAAGGAAGGAAGGAAGGAAGGAAGGAAGGAAGGAAGGAAGTGGCGGAAGGAAGGAAGTGGCGGAAGGAAGTGGCGGAAGGAAGTGGCGGAAGGAAGTGGCGGAAGGAAGTGGCGGAAGGAAGTGGCGGAAGGAAGTGGCGGAAGGAAGGAAGGAAGGAAGGAAGGAAGGAAGGAAGGAAGGAAGGAAGGAAGGAAGGAAGGAAGGAAGGAAGGAAGGAAGGAAGGAAGGAAGGAAGGAAGGAAGGAAGGAAGTGTCGGTAGGAAGGAAGGAAATGTCGGAAGGAAGGAAGGAAGGAAGGAAGGAAGGAAGGAAGGAAGGAAGGAAGGAAGGAAGGAAGGAAGTGTAGGAAGTGGCGGAAGTGGCGGGAGGAAGTGGCGGCAGGAAGTGTCGGAAGGAAGTGTCGGAAAGTAGGAAGGAAGTGTCGGAAGGAAGGAAGGAAGGAAGGAAGTGTCGGAAGGAAGGAAGGAAGTGTCGGAAGGAAGGAAGGAAGGAAGTGTCGGAAAGAAAGGAAGGAAGTGTCGGAACGAAGTGTCGGAAGGAAGTGTCGGAAGGAAGGAAGGAAGGAGGTGTCGGAAGGAAGGAAGTGTCGGAAGGAAGGAAGTGTCGGAACGAAGTGTCGGAAGGAAGTGTCGGAAGGAAGTGTCGGAAGGAAGAGGCGGAAGGAAGGAAGTGTCGGAAGGAAGGAAGGAAGGAAGTGTCGGAAGGAAGGAAGGAAGTGTCGGAAGGAAGGAAGGAAGTGTCGGAAGGAAGTGTCGGAAGGAAGTGTCGGAAGGAAGTGTCGGAAGGAAGGAAGGAAGTGTCGGAAGGAAGTGTCGGAAGGAAGTGTCGGAAGGAAGGAAGGAAGGAAGTGTCGGAAGGAAGGAAGTGTCGGAAGGAAGTGTCGGAAGGAAGTGTCGGAAGGAAGTGTCGGAAGGAAGGAAGTGTCGGAAGGAAGTGTCGGAAGGAAGTGTCGGAAGGAAGTGTCGGAAGGAAGGAAGTGTCGGAAGGAAGTGTCGGAAGGAAGTGTCGGAAGGAAGGAAGGAAGTGTCGGAAGGAAGGAAGGAAGTGTCGGAAGGAAGTGTCGGAAGGAAGGAAGGAAGGAAGTGTCAGAAGGAAGGAAGGAAGTGTCGGAAGGAAGTGTCGGAAGGAAGTGTCGGAAGGAAGGAAGGAAGGAAGTGTCGGAAGGAAGGAAGTGTCGGAAGGAAGTGTCGGAAGGAAGTGTCGGAAGGAAGTGTCGGAAGGAAAGAAGTGTCGGAAGGAAGGAAGTGTCGGAAGGAAGGAAGTGTCGGAAGGAAGGAAGGAAGGAAGGAAGGAAGGAAGGAAGGAAGGAAGGAAGGAAGGAAGGAAGGAAGGAAGTGGCGGAAGGAAGGAAGGAAGTGGCGGAAGGAAGGAAGGAAGTGGCGGAAGGAAGGAAGGAAGTGTCGGAAGGAAGGAAGTGTCGGATGGAAGGAAGGAAGGAAGGAAGGAAGGAAGGAAGGAAGGAAGGAAGGAAGGAAGGAAGGAAGGAAGGAAGGAAGGAAGGAAGGAAGGAAGGAAGGAGGAAGGAAGGAAGGAAGGAAAGAAGGAAGGAAGAAGGAAGTGGCGGAAGGAAGGAAGGAAGGAAGGAAGGAAGGAAGGAAGGAAGGAAGGAAGGAAGGAAGGAAGGAAGGAAGGAAGGAAGGAAGGAAGGAAGGAAGGAAGGAAGGAAGGAAGGAAGGAAGGAAGGAAGGAAGGAAGGAAGGAAGGAAGGAAGGAAGGAAGGAAGGAAGGAAGGAAGTGGCGGAAGGAAGGAAGCAAGTGGCGGAAGGAAGGAAGTGGCGGAAGGAAGGAAGTGGCGGAAGGAAGGAAGTGGCGGAAGGAAGGAAGGAAGGAAGGAAGGAAGGAAGGAAGGAAGGAAGGAAGGAAGGAAGGAAGGAAGTGGCGGAAGGAAGTGGCGGAAGGAAGTGGCGGAAGGAAGTAAGTGGCGGAAGGAAGGAAAGAAGGAAGGAAGGAAGGAAGGAAGGAAGGAAGGAAGGAAGGAAGGAAGGAAGGAAGGAAGGAAGGAAGGAAGGAAGGAAGGAAGGAAGGAAGGAAGGAAGGAAGGAAGGAAGTGTCGGAAGGAAGTGTCGGAAGGAAGTGTCGGAAGGAAGGAAGGAAGGAAGGAAGGAAGGAAGGAAGGAAGGAAGGAAGGAAGGAAGGAAGGAAGGAAGGAAGGAAGGAAGGAAGGAAGGAAGGAAGGAAGTGGCGGAAGGAAGGAAGTGGCGGAAGGAAGTGGCGGAAGGAAGTGGCGGAAGGAAGTGGCGGAAGGAAGTGGCGGAAGGAAGGAAGGAAGGAAGGAAGGAAGGAAGGAAGGAAGGAAGGAAGGAAGGAAGGAAGGAAGGAAGGAAGGAAGGAAGGAAGGAAGGAAGGAAGGAAGTGTCGGTAGGAAGGAAGGAAATGTCGGAAGGAAGGAAGGAAGGAAGGAAGGAAGGAAGGAAGGAAGGAAGGAAGGAAGGAAGGAAGGAAGGAAGGAAGGAAGTGTAGGAAGTGGCGGAAGTGGCGGGAGGAAGTGGCGGCAGGAAGTGTCGGAAGGAAGTGTCGGAAAGTAGGAAGGAAGTGTCGGAAG
>CM069704.1:68523213-68543213 GCA_036010785.1 Ammospiza maritima maritima | reverse complement strand
AGGAAGGAAGGAAGGAAGGAAGGAAGTGGCGGAAGGAAGGAAGGAAGTGGCGGAAGGAAGGAAGGAAGTGGCGGAAGGAAGGAAGTGGCGGAAGGAAGGAAGTGGCGGAAGGAAGGAAGTGGCGGAAGGAAGTGGCGGAAGGAAGGAAGGAAGGAAGGAAGGAAGGAAGGAAGGAAGGAAGGAAGGAAGTCTCGGAAGGAAGGAAGGAAGAAGGAAGGAAGGAAGGAAGGAAGGAAGGAAGGAAGGAAGGAAGGAAGGAAGGAAGGAAGGAAGGAAGGAAGGAAGGAAGGAAGGAAGGAAGGAAGGAAGGAAGGAAGGAAGTGGCAGAAGGAAGGAAGGAAGGAAGTGGCGGAAGGAAGGAAGGAAGTGGCGGAAGGAAGGAAGTTGCGGAAGGAAGGAAGTGGCGGAAGGAAGGAAGTGGCGGAAGGAAGTGGCGGAAGGAAGTGGCGGAAGGAAGTGGCGGAAGGAAGTGGCGGAAGGAAGTGGCGGAAGGAAGGAAGTGTAGGAAGTGGCGTAAGGAAGTGTCGGAAGGAAGGAAGGAAGTGTCGGATGGAAGGAAGGAAGTGTCGGAAGGAAGTGCTGGAAGGAAGTGTCGGAAGGAAGTGTCGGAATGAAAGGAAGGAAGTGTCGGAAGGAAGTTGTCGGAAGGAAGTGTCGGAAGGAAGGAAGGAAGGATAGTGTCGGAAGGAAGGAAGTGTCGGAAGGAAGTGTCGGAAGGAAGTGTCGGAAGGAAGTGTCGGAAGGAAGTGGCGGAAGGAAGGAAGTGTCGGAAGGAAGGAAGGAAGGAAGTGTCGGAAGGAAGGAAGGAAGTGTCGGAAGGAAGGAAGGAAGTGTCGGAAGGAAGTGTCGGAAGGAAGTGTCGGAAGGAAGTGTCGGAAGGAAGGAAGGAAGTGTCGGAAGGAAGTGTCGGAAGGAAGTGTCGGAAGGAAGGAAGCGTCGGAAGGAAGTGTCGGAAGGAAGTGTCCGAAGGAAGTGTCGGAAGGAAGGAAGTGTCGGAAGGAAGTGTCGGAAGGAAGTGTCGGAAGGAAGGAAGTGTCGGAAGGAAGTGTCGGAAGGAAGTGTCGGAAGGAAGGAAGGAAGTGTCGGAAGGAAGGAAGGAAGTGTCGGAAGGAAGTGTCGGAAGGAAGTGTCGGAAGGAAGTGTCGGAAGGAAGGAAGGAAGTGTCGGAAGGAAGTGTCGGAAGGAAGTGTCGGAAGGAAGGAAGGAAGGAAGTGTCGGAAGGAAGGAAGTGTGGGAAGGAAGTGTGGGAAGGAAGTGTCGGAAGGAAGTGTCGGAAGGAAGGAAGTGTCGGAAGGAAGGAAGTGTCGGAAGGAAGGAAGTGTCGGAAGGAAGTGTCGGAAGGAAGTGTCGGAAGGAAGGAAGGAAGGAAGGAAGGAAGGAAGGAAGGAAGGAAGTGGCGGAAGGAAGGAAGGAAGTGGCGGAAGGAAGGAAGGAAGTGGCGGAAGGAAGGAAGGAAGTGGCGGAAGGAAGGAAGGAAGTCTCGGAAAGAAGGAAGTGTCGGATGGAAGGAAGGAAGGAAGGAAGGAAGGAAGGAAGGAAGGAAGGAAGGAAGGAAGGAAGGAAGGAAGGAAGGAAGGAAGGAAGGAAGGAAGGAAGGAAGGAAGGAAGGAAGGAAGGAAGTGTCGGAAGGAAGGAAGGAAGGAAGGAAGGAAGTGTCGGAAGGAAGGAAGGAAGGAAGGAAGGAAGGAAGGAAGTGGCGGAAGGAAGGAAGGAACTGGCGGAAGGAAGGAAGTGGCGGAAGGAAGGAAGTGGCGGAAGGAAGGAAGGAAGGAAGGAAAGAAGGAAGGAAGGAAGGAAGGAAGGAAGGAAGGAAGGAAGGAAGGAAGGAAGGAAGGAAGGAAGGAAGGAAGGAAGGAAGGAAGGAAGGAAGGAAGGAAGGAAGGAAGTGGCGGAAAGAAGGAAGGAAGTGGCGGAAGGAAGGAAGGAAGGAAGGAAGGAAGGAAGGAAGGAAGGAAGGAAGGAAGGAAGGAAGGAAGTGGCGGAAGGAAGTGGCGGAAGGAAGTGGCGGAAGGAAGTGGCGGAAGTGTCGGAAGGAAGTGTCGGAAGTGTCGGAAGTGTCGGAAGGAAGGAAGGAAGGAAGGAAGGAAGGAAGGAAGGAAGGAAGTGTCGGAAGGAAGGAAGTGTCGGAAGGAAGGAAGGAAGGAAGGAAGGAAGGAAGGAAGGAAGGAAGGAAGGAAGGAAGGAAGGAAGGAAGGAAGTGTAGGAAGTGGCGGAAGTGGCGGAAGGAAGTGGCGGAAGGAAGTGTCGGAAGGAAGTGTCGGAAAGAAGGAAGGAAGTGTCGGAAGGAAGGAAGGAAGTGTCGGAAGGAAGGAAGTGTCGGAAGGAAGTGTCGAAGGAAGTGTCGGAAGGAAGGAAGGAAGTGTCGGAAGGAAGTGTCGGAAGGAAGGAAGGAAGTGTCGGAAGGAAGGAAGGAAGTGTCGGAAGGAAGGAAGGAAGGAAGTGTCGGAAGGAAGGAAGGAAGGAAGTGTCGGAAGGAAGTGTCGGAAGGAAGTGTCGGAAGGAAGGAAGGAAGGAAGGAAGGAAGGAAGGAAGTGTCGGAAGGAAGGAAGTGTCGGAAGGAAGGAAGGAAGGAAGGAAGGAAGGAAGGAAGGAAGGAAGGAAGGAAGGAAGTGTAGGAAGTGGCGGAAGGAAGTGTCGGAAGGAAGGATGGAAGTGTCGGATGGAAGGAAGGAAGTGTCGGAAGGAAGTGTCGGAAGGAAGTGTCGGAAGGAAGTGTCGGAAAGAAAGGAAGGAAGTGTCGGAAGGATGTGTCGGAAGGAAGTGTCGGAAGGAAGGAAGGAAGGAAGTGTCGGAAGGAAGGAAGTGTCGGAAGGAAGGAAGTGTCGGAAGGAAGTGTCGGAAGGAAGTGTCGGAAGGAAGTGTCGGAAGGAAGTGGCGGAAGGAAGTGTCGGAAGGAAGGAAGGAAGTGGCGGAAGGAAGGAAGGAAGTGGCGGAAGGAAGAAGGAAGTGTCGGAAGGAAGGAAGTGTCGGATGGAAGGAAGGAAGGAAGGAAGGAAGGAAGGAAGGAAGGAAGGAAGGAAGGAAGGAAGGAAGGAAGGAAGGAAGGAAGGAAGGAAGGAAGGAAGAAAGGAAGGAAGGAAGGAAGGAAGGAAGGAAGTGGCGGAAGGAAGGAAGTGGCGGAAGGAAGGAAGTGGCGAGGAAGGAAGGAAGGAAGGAAGAAGGAAGGAAGGAAGGAAGGAAGGAAGGAAGGAAGTGTCGGAAGGAAGGAAGGAAGTGTCGGAAGGAAGGAAGTGTCGGAAGGAAGTAAGTGGCGGAAGGAAGGAAGGAAGGAAGGAAGGAAGGAAGGAAGGAAGGAAGGAAGGAAGGAAGGAAGGAAGGAAGGAAGGAAGGAAGGAAGGAAGGAAGGAAGGAAGGAAGGAAGGAAGTGTCGGAAGGAAGTGTCGGAAGGAAGGAAGGAAGTGTCGGAAGGAAGGAAGGAAGTGTCGGAAGGAAGGAAGGAAGGAAGTGTCGGAAGGAAGTGTCGGAAGGAAGTCTCGGAAGGAAGTGTCGGAAGGAAGTGTCGGAAGGAAGTGTCGGAAGGAAGTGTCGGAAGGAAGGAAGGAAGGAAGGAAGGAAGGAAGGAAGGAAGGAAGGAAGGAAGTGTCGGAAGGAAGGAAGTGTCGGAAGGAAGGAAGGAAGGAAGGAAGGAAGGAAGGAAGGAAGGAAGTGTAGGAAGTGGCGGAAGGAAGTGTCGGAAGGAAGGATGGAAGTGTCGGATGGAAGGAAGGAAGTGTCGGAAGGAAGTGTCGGAAGGAAGTGTCGGAAGGAATTGTCGGAAAGAAAGGAAGGAAGTGTCGGAAGGAAGTGTCGGAAGGAAGTGTCGGAAGGAAGGAAGGAAGGAAGTGTCGGAAGGAAGGAAGTGTCGGAAGGAAGGAAGTGTCGGAAGGAAGTGTCGGAAGGAAGTGTCGGAAGGAAGTGTCGGAAGGAAGTGTCGGAAGGAAGGAAGGAAGGAAGGAAGGAAGGAAGGAAGGAAGGAAGGAAGAGGCGGAAGGAAGGAAGTGGCAGAAGGAAGGAAGTGGCGGAAGGAAGGAAGTGGCGGAAGGAAGGAAGGAAGTGGCTGAAGGAAGGAAGTGGCGGAAGGAAGTGTTGGAAGGAAGTGTCGGAAGGAAGGAAGTGTCGGAAGGAAGGAAGTGTCGGAAGGAAGGAAGTGTCGGAAGGAAGGAAGTGTCGGAAGGAAGGAAGGAAGGAAGGAAAGAAGGAAGGAAGTGGCGGATGGAAGGAAGGAAGTGGCGGAAGGAAGGAAGGAAGTGGCGGAAGGAAGGAAGGAAGTGGCGGAAGGAAGGAAGTGGCGGAAGGAAGGAAGGAAGTGGCGGAAGGAAGGAAGTGGCGGAAGGAAATGTCGGAAGGAAGGAAGGAAGGAAGGAAGGAAGGAAGGAAGGAAGGAAGGAAGTGTCGGAAGGAAGTGTCGGAAGGAAGTGTCGGAAGGAAGGAAGTGTCGGAAGGAAGTGTCGGAAGGAAGTGTCGGAAGGAAGGAAGGAAGTGTCGGAAGGAAGGAAGGAAGTGTCGGAAGGAAGTGTCGGAAGGAAGTGTCGGAAGGAAGTGTCGGAAGGAAGGAAGGAAGTGTCGGAAGGAAGTGTCGGAAGGAAGTGTCGGAAGGAAGGAAGGAAGGAAGTGTCGGAAGGAAGGAAGTGTCGGAAGGAAGGAAGTGTCGGAAGGAAGTGGCGGAAGGAAGGAAGGAAGTGGCGGAAGGAAGGAAGGAAGGAAGGAAGGAAGGAAGGAAGGAAGGAAGGAAGGAAGGAAGGAAGGAAGGAAGGAAGGAAGGAAGGAAGGAAGGAAGGAAGGAAGGAAGGAAGGAAGGAAGGAAGGAAGGAAGTGTCGGAAGGAAGGAAGGAAGGAAGGAAGGAAGGAAGGAAGGAAGGAAGGAAGGAAGGAAGGAAGGAAGGAAGGAAGGAAGTGTAGGAAGTGGCGGAAGGAAGTGGCGGAAGGAAGTGTCGGAAGGAAGTGTCGGAAAGAAGGAAGGAAGTGTCGGAAGGAAGGAAGGAAGGAAGGAAGTGTCGGAAGTGGCGGAAGGAAGTGGCGGAAGGAAGGAAGTGTCGGAAGGAAGTGTCGGAAGGAAGTGTCGGAAGGAAGGAAGGAAGTGTCGGAAGGAAGTGTCGGAAGGAAGGAAGGAAGTGTCGGAAGGAAGGAAGGAAGTGTCGGAAGGAAGGAAGGAAGGAAGTGTCGGAAGGAAGTGTCGGAAGGAAGTGTCGGAAGGAAGTCTCGGAAGGAAGTGTCGGAAGGAAGGAAGGAAGGAAGGAAGGAAGGAAGGAAGGAAGGAAGGAAGGAAGGAAGGAAGTGTCGGAAGGAAGGAAGTGTCGGAAGGAAGGAAGGAAGGAAGGAAGGAAGGAAGGAAGGAAGGAAGGAAGGAAGGAAGGAAGTGTAGGAAGTGGCGGAAGGAAATGTCGGAAGGAAGGATGGAAGTGTCGGATGGAAGGAAGGAAGTGTCGGAAGGAAGTGTCGGAAGGAAGTGTCGGAAGGAAGTGTCAAAAAAAAAGGAAGGAAGTGTCGGAAGGAAGTGTCGGAAGGAAGTGTCGGAAGGAAGTGTCGGAAGGAAGTGTTGGAAGGAAGGAAGTGTGGGAAGGAAGGAAGTGTCGGAAGGAAGTGTCGGAAGGAAGTGTCGGAAGGAAGTGTCGGAAGGAAGTGGCGGAAGGAAGTGTCGGAAGGAAGGAAGGAAGGAAGGAAGGAAGGAAGGAAGGAAGGAAGGAAGGAAGGAAGGAAGGAAGGAAGAGGCGGAAGGAAGGAAGTGGCGGAAGGAACGAAGGAAGGAAGGAAGGAAGTGGCTGAAGGAAGGAAGTGGCGGAAGGAAGTGTTGGAAGGAAGTGTCGGAAGGAAGGAAGTGTCGGAAGGAAGGAAGTGTCGGAAGGAAGGAAGTGTCGGAAGGAAGGAAGGAAGGAAGGAAAGAAGGAAGGAAGTGGCGGATGGAAGGAAGGAAGTGGCGGAAGGAAGGAAGGAAGTGGCGGAAGGTAGGAAGGAAGTGGCGGAAGGAAGGAAGTGGCGGAAGGAAGGAAGGAAGTGGCGGAAGGAAGGAAGTGGCGGAAGGAAATGTCGGAAGGAAGGAAGGAAGGAAGGAAGGAAGGAAGGAAGGAAGGAAGGAAGGAAGGAAGTGTCGGAAGGAAGTGTCGGAAGGAAGTGTCGGAAGGAAGTGTCGGAAGGAAGGAAGTGTCGGAAGGAAGTGTCGGAAGGAAGTGTCGGAAGGAAGGAAGGAAGTGTCGGAAGGAAGGAAGGAAGTGTCGGAAGGAAGTGTCGGAAGGAAGTGTCGGAAGGAAGTGTCGGAAGGAAGGAAGGAAGTGTCGGAAGGAAGTGTCGGAAGGAAGTGTCGGAAGGAAGGAAGGAAGGAAGTGTCGGAAGGAAGGAAGTGTCGGAAGGAAGGAAGTGTCGGAAGGAAGGAAGGAAGGAAGGAAGGAAGGAAGGAAGGAAGGAAGGAAGGAAGGAAGGAAGGAAGGAAGGAAGGAAGGAAGGAAGGAAGGAAGTGGCGGAAGGAAGGAAGGAAGTGGCGGAAGGAAGGAAGGAAGTGGCGGAAGATTGGAAGGAAGTGTCGGAAGGAAGGAAGTGTCGGATGGAAGGAAGGAAGGAAGGAAGGAAGGAAGTGTCGGAGGAAGGAAGGAAGGAAGGAAGGAAGGAAGGAAGGAAGGAAGGAAGGAAGGAAGGAAGGAAGGAAGGAAGGAAGGAAGGAAGGAAGGAAGGAAGGAAGGAAGGAAGGAAGGAAGGAAGGAAGTGTCGGAAGGAAGGAAGTGTCGGAAGGAAGTGTCGGAAGGAAGTGTCGGAAGGAAGGAAGGAAGTGTTGGAAGGAAGGAAGGAAGGAAGTGTCGGAAGGATGTGTCGGAAGGAATTGTCGGAAGGAAGTGTCGGAAGGAAGGAAGGAAGGAAGGAAGGAAGGAAGGAAGGAAGGAAGGAAGGAAGGAAGGAAGGAAGGAAGGAAGAAAGGAAGTGTCGGAAGGAAGGAAGTGTCGGAAGGAAGGAAGTGTCGGAAGGAAGTGTCGGAAGGAAGTGTCGGAAGGAAGTGTCGGAAGGAAGTTTAGGAAGGAAGGAAGGAAGGAAGGAAGGAAGGAAGGAAGGAAGGAAGGAAGGAAGGAAGGAAGGAAGGAAGTGTCGGAAGGAAGGAAGGAAGGAAGGAAGTGTCGGAAGGATGGAAGGAAGTGTCGGAAGGAAGGAAATGTTGGAAGGAAGTGTCGGAAGGAAGTGTCGGAAGGAAGTGTCGGAAGGAAGGAAGGAAGTGTCGGAAGGAAGTGTCGGAAGGAAGGAAGGAAGTGTCGGAAGGAAGGAAGGAAGTGTCGGAAGGAAGGAAGGAAGGAAGTGTCGGAAGGAAGTGTCGGAAGGAAGTCTCGGAAGGAAGTGTCGGAAGGAAGTGTCGGAAGGAAGTGTCGGAAGGAAGGAAGGAAGGAAGGAAGTGTCGGAAGGAAGGAAGTGTCGGAAGGAAGGAAGGAAGTGTCGGAAGGAAGGAAGGAAGTGTCGGAAGGAAGGAAGTGTCGGAAGGAAGGAAGTGTCAGAAGGAAGGAAGGAAGGAAGGAAGTGTCGGAAAGAAGGAAGTGTCGGAAGGAAGTGTCGGAAGGAAGTGTCGGAAGGAAGGAAGTGTCGGAAGGAAGGAAGTGTCGGAAGGAAGGAAGGAAGGAAGGAAGGAAGGAAGGAAGGAAGGAAGGAAGGAAGGAAGGAAGGAAGGAAGGAAGGAAGGAAGTGTCGGAAGGAAGGAAGTGTCGGAAGGAATGAAGTGTCGGTAGGAAGGAAGGAAGGAAGGAAGTGTCGGAAGGAAGTGTCGGAAGGAAATGTCGGAAGGAAGTGTCGGAAGGAAGGAAGTGTCGGAAGGAAGGAAGTGTCGGAAGGAAGGAAGGAAGGAAGGAAGGAAGTGGCGGAAGGAAGGAAGGAAGAGGCGGAAGGAAAGAAGGAAGTGGCGGAAGGAAGGAAGGAAGTGGCGGAAGGAAGGAATTGGCGGAAGGAAGGAAGTGGCGGAAGGAAGGAAGTGGCGGAAGGAAGGAAGTGGCGGAAGGAAGGAAGTGGCGGAAGGAAGTGGCGGAAGGAAGTGGCGGAAGGAAGTGGCGCAAGGAAGTGGCGGAAGGAAGTGTCGGAAGGAAGGAAGGAAGGAAGTGTCGGAAGGATGTGTCGGAAGGAAGTGTCGGAAGGAAGTGTCGGAAGGAAGTGTCGGAAGGAAGGAAGGAAGTGTCGGAAGGAAGGAAGGAAGTGTCGGAAGGAAGTGTCGGAAGGACGTGTCGGAAGGAAGGAAGGAAGTGTCGGAAGGAAGGAAGGAAGTGTCGGAAGGAAGGAAGGAAGGAAGGAAGTGTCGGAAGGATGTGTCGGAAGGAAGTGTCGGAAGGAAGTGTCGGAAGGAAGGAAGGAAGGAAGGAAGTGTCGGAAGGAAGGAAGGAAGTGTCGGAAGGAAGTGTCGGAAGGAAGTGTCGGAAGGAAGTGTCGGAAGGAAGGAAGGAAGTGTCGGAAGGAAGTGTCAGAAGGAAGTGTCGGAAGGAAGGAAGAAAGGAAGTGTCGGAAGGAAGGAAGTGTCGGAAGGAAGGAAGTGTCGGAAGGAAGTGTCGGAAGGAAGTGTCGGAAGGAAGTGTCGGAAGGAAGTTTAGGAAGGAAGGAAGGAAGGAAGGAAGGAAGGAAGGAAGGAAGGAAGGATGGAAGGAAGTGGCGGAAGGAAGGAAGTAAGGAAGGAAGGAAGTGGCGGAAGGAAGGAACGAAGGAAGGAAGTGGCGGAAGGAAGGAAGTGGCGGAAGGAAGTGGCGGAAGGAAGTGTCGGAAGGAAGGAAGTGTCGGAAGGAAGGAAGTGTCGGAAGGAAGGAAGTGTCGGAAGGAAGTGTCGGAAGGAAGGAAGGAAGGAAGGAAGGAAGGAAGGAAGGAAGGAAGGAAGGAAGGAAGGAAGGAAGGAAGGAAGTGGCGGAAGGAAGGAAGTGGCGGAAGGAAGGAAGTGGCGGAAGGAAGGAAGTGGCGGAAGGAAGGAAGGAAGTGGCGGAAGGAAGGAAGGAAGTGGCAAAAGGAAGGAAGTGGCGGAAGGAAGGAAGTGGCGGAAGGAAGTGACGGAAGGAAGTGGCGGAAGGAAGTGGCGGAAGGAAGTGGCGGAAGGAAGTGGCGGAAGGAAGTGGCGGAAGGAAGTGGCGGAAGGATGTGGCGGAAGGAAGTGGCGGAAGGAAGGAAGGAAGGAAGGAAGGAAGGAAGGAAGGAAGGAAGTGGCGGAAGGAAGTGGCGGAAGGAAGTGGCGGAAGGAAGTGTCGGAAGGAAGTGTCGGAAGGAAGGAAGGAAGTGTCGGAAGGAAGGAAGGAAGGAAGGAAGGAAGGAAGGAAGGAAGGAAGGAAGGAAGAGGCGGAAGGAAGGAAGTGGCGGAAGGAAGGAAGTGGCGGAAGGAAGGAAGTGGCGGAAGGAAGGAAGGAAGGAAGGAAGGAAGGAAGGAAGGAAGGAAGGAAGGAAGGAAGGAACTGGCTGAAGGAAGGAAGTGGCGGAAGGAAGTGTTGGAAGGAAGTGTCGGAAGGAAGGAAGTGTCGGAAGGAAGGAAGTGTCGGAAGGAAGGAAGTGTCGGAAGGAAGGAAGGAAGGAAGGAAGGAAAGAAGGAAGGAAGTGGCGGATGGAAGGAAGGAAGTGGCGGAAGGAAGGAAGGAAGTGGCGGAAGGAAGGAAGGAAGTGGCGGAAGGAAGGAAGTGGCGGAAGGAAGGAAGGAAGTGGCGGAAGGAAGGAAGTGGCGGAAGGCAATATCGGAAGGAAGTGTCGGAAGGAAGTGTCGGAATGAAGGAAGTGTCGGAAGGAAGTGTCGGAAGGAAGTGTCGGAAGGAAGTGTCGGAAGGAAGGAAGTGTCGGAAGGAAGTGTCGGAAGGAAGTGTCGGAAGGAAGGAAGGAAGTGTCGGAAGGAAGGAAGGAAGTGTCGGAAGGAAGGAAGGAAGTGTCGGAAGGAAGGAAGGAAGTGTCGGAAGGAAGTGTCGGAAGGAAGTCTCGGAAGGAAGTGTCGGAAGGAAGTGTTGGAAGGAAGTGTCGGAAGGAAGGAAGGAAGGAAGGAAGTGTCGGAAGGAAGGAAGTGTCGGAAGGAAGGAAGGAAGTGTCGGAAGGAAGGAAGGAAGTGTCGGAAGGAAGGAAGGAAGTGTCGGAAGGAAGGAAGTGTCAGAAGGAAGGAAGGAAGGAAGGAAGTGTCGGAAAGAAGGAAGTGTCGGAAGGAAGTGTCGGAAGGAAGTGTCGGAAGGAAGGAAGTGTCGGAAGGAAGGAAGGAAGGAAGGAAGGAAGGAAGGAAGGAAGGAAGGAAGGAAGGAAGGAAGGAAGGAAGGAAGGAAGGAAGTGTCGGAAGGAAGGAAGTGTCGGAAGGAATGAAGTGTCGGTAGGAAGGAAGGAAGGAAGGAAGTGTCGGAAGGAAGTGTCGGAAGGAAATGTCGGAAGGAAGTGTCGGAAGGAAGGAAGTGTCGGAAGGAAGGAAGTGTCGGAAGGAAGGAAGGAAGGAAGGAAGTGGCGGAAGGAAGGAAGGAAGAGGCGGAAGGAAAGAAGGAAGTGGCGGAAGGAAGCAAGGAAGTGGCGGAAGGAAGGAATTGGCGGAAGGAAGGAAGTGGCGGAAGGAAGGAAGTGGCGGAAGGAAGGAAGTGGCGGAAGGAAGGAAGTGGCGGAAGGAAGTGGCGGAAGGAAGTGGCGGAAGGAAGTGGCGGAAGGAAGTGGCGGAAGGAAGTGTCGGAAGGAAGGAAGGAAGGAAGTGTCGGAAGGATGTGTCGGAAGGAAGTGTCGGAAGGAAGTGTCGGAAGGAAGTGTCGGAAGGAAGGAAGGAAGTGTCGGAAGGAAGGAAGGAAGTGTCGGAAGGAAGTGTCGGAAGGACGTGTCGGAAGGAAGGAAGGAAGTGTCGGAAGGAAGGAAGGAAGTGTCGGAAGGAAGGAAGGAAGGAAGGAAGGAAGGAAGGAAGGAAGGAAGGAAGGAAGTGTCGGAAGGATGTGTCGGAAGGAAGTGTCGGAAGGAAGTGTGGGAAGGAAGGAAGGAAGGAAGGAAGGAAGTGTCGGAAGGAAGGAAGGAAGTGTCGGAAGGAAGTGTCGGAAGGAAGTGTCGGAAGGAAGTGTCGGAAGGAAGGAAGGAAGTGTCGGAAGGAAGTGTCAGAAGGAAGTGTCGGAAGGAAGGAAGAAAGGAAGTGTCGGAAGGAAGGAAGTGTCGGAAGGAAGGAAGTGTCGGAAGGAAGTGTCGGAAGGAAGTGTCGGAAGGAAGTGTCGGAAGGAAGTTTAGGAAGGAAGGAAGGAAGGAAGGAAGGAAGGAAGGAAGGATGGAAGGAAGTGGCGGAAGGAAGGAAGTAAGGAAGGAAGGAAGTGGCGGAAGGAAGGAACGAAGGAAGGAAGTGGCGGAAGGAAGGAAGTGGCGGAAGGAAGTGTCGGAAGGAAGTGTCGGAAGGAAGGAAGTGTCGGAAGGAAGGAAGTGTCGGAAGGAAGGAAGTGTCGGAAGGAAGGAAGGAAGGAAGGAAGGAAGGAAGGAAGGAAGGAAGGAAGGAAGGAAGGAAGGAAGGAAGGAAGGAAGGAAGGAAGGAAGGAAGGAAGGAAGGAAGGAAGTGTCGGAAGGAAGGAAGGAAGGAAGGAAGGAAGGAAGGAAGGAAGGAAGGAAGGAAGTGGCGGAAGGAAGGAAGTGGCGGAAGGAAGGAAGTGGCGGAAGGAAGGAAGTGGCGGAAGGAAGGAAGTGGCGGAAGGAAGGAAGTGGGGAAGGAAGGAAGTGGCGGAAGGAAGGAAGGAAGTGGCGGAAGGAAGGAAGTGGCGGAAGGAAGGAAGTGGCGGAAGGAAGTGGCGGAAGGAAGTGGCGGAAGGAAGTGGCGGAAGGAAGTGGCGGAAGGAAGTGGCGGAAGGAAGTGGCGGAAGGAAGTGGCGGAAGGATGTGGCGGAAGGAAGTGGCGGAAGGAAGTGGCGGAAGGAAGTGGCGGAAGGAAGTGGCGGAAGGAAGTGGCGGAAGGAAGTGGCGGAAGGAAGTGGCGGAAGGAAGTGGCGGAAGGAAGTGTCGGAAGGAAGGAAGGAAGGAAGGAAGGAAGGAAGGAAGGAAGGAAGGAAGGAAGGAAGGAAGGAAGAGGCGGAAGGAAGGAAGGGGCGGAAGGAAGGAAGTGGCGGAAGGAAGGAAGTGGCGGAAGGAAGGAAGGAAGGAAGGAAGGAAGGAAGGAAGGAAGGAAGGAAGGAAGGAAGGAAGGAAGGAAGGAAGGAAGGAAGGAAGGAAGGAAGGAAGGAAGGAAGGAAGGAAGGAAGTGGCTGAAGGAAGGAAGTGGCGGAAGGAAGTGTTGGAAGGAAGTGTCGGAAGGAAGGAAGTGTCGGAAGGAAGGAAGTGTCGGAAGGAAGGAAGTGTCGGAAGGAAGGAAGTGGCGGAAGGAAGGAAGGAAAGAAGGAAGGAAGTGGCGGATGGAAGGAAGGAAGTGGCGGAAGGAAGGAAGGAAGTGGCGGAAGGAAGGAAGGAAGTGGCGGAAGGAAGGAAGTGGCGGAAGGAAGGAAGGAAGTGGCGGAAGGAAGGAAGTGGCGGAAGGCAATATCGGAAGGAAGTGTCGGAAGGAAGTGTCGGAAGGAAGGAAGTGTCGGAAGGAAGTGTCGGAAGGAAGTGTCGGAAGGAAGTGTCGGAAGGAAGGAAGTGTCGGAAGGAAGTGTCGGAAGGAAGTGTCGGAAGGAAGGAAGGAAGTGTCGGAAGGAAGGAAGGAAGTGTCGGAAGGAAGTGTCGGAAGGAAGTGTCGGAAGGAAGTGTCGTAAGGAAGGAAGGAAGTGTCGGAAGGAAGTGTCGGAAGGAAGTGTCGGAAGGAAGTGTCGGAAGGAAGTGTCGGAAGGAAGGAAGTGTCGGAAGGAAGTGTCGGAAGGAAGTGTCGGAAGGAAGTGTCGGAAGGAAGGAAGTGGCGGAAGGAAGGAAGTGTCGGAAGGAAGGAAGTGTCGGAAGGAAGGAAGGAAGGAAGGAAGGAAGGAAGGAAGGAAGGAAGGAAGGAAGGAAGTGGCGGAAGGAAGGAAGGAAGTGGCGGAAGAAAGGAAGGAAGTGTCGGAAGGAAGGAAGTGTCGGATGGAAGGAAGGAAGGAAGGAAGGAAGTGTCGGATGGAAGGAAGGAAGGAAGGAAGGAAGGAAGGAAGGAAGGAAGGAAGGAAGGAAGGAAGGAAGGAAGGAAGGAAGTGGCGGAAGGAAGGAACTGGCGGAAGGAAGGAAGTGGCGGAAGGAAAGAAGTGGCGGAAGGAAGTGTCGGAAGGAAGTGTCGGAAGGAAGTGTCGGAAGGAAGGAAGGAAGGAAGTGTCGGAAGGAAGGAAGGAAGTGTTGGAAGGAAGGAAGGAAGGAAGTGTCGGAAGGATGTGTCGGAAGGAAGTGTCGGAAGGAAGTTTCGGAAGGAAGGAAGGAAGGAAGGAAGGAAGGAAGGAAGGAAGGAAGGAAGGAAGGAAGGAAGGAAGGAAGGAAGGAAGGAAGTGTCGGAAGGAAGTGTCGGAAGGAAGTGTCGGAAGGAAGGAAGGAAGGAAGGAAGGAAGGAAGGAAGGAAGGAAGGAAGGAAGGAAGGAAGGAAGGAAGGAAGGAAGGAAGGAAGGAAGGAAGGAAGGAAGTGGCGGAAGGAAGTGGCGGAAGGAAGTGGCGGAAGGAAGTTTTGGAAGGAAGTGTCGGAAGGAAGGAAGGAAGTGTCGGAAGGAATGAAGGAAGGAAGGAAGTGTCGGAAGGAAGGAAGGAAGTGTCGGAAGGAAGGAAATGTTGGAAGGAAGTGTCGGAAGGAAGTGTCGGAAGGAAGTGTCGGAAGGAAGGAAGGAAGTGTCGGAAGGAAGTGTCGGAAGGAAGGAAGGAAGTGTCGGAAGGAAGGAAGGAAGTGTCGGAAGGAAGGAAGTGTCGGAATGAAGGAAGGAAGTGTCGGTAGGAAGGAAGGAAGGAAGGAAGGAAGTGTCGGAAGGAAGTTTCAGAAGGAAATGTCGGAAGGAAGTGTCGGAAGGAAGGAAGTGTCGGAAGGAAGGAAGTGTCGGAAGGAAGGAAGGAAGGAAGGAAGTGGCGGAAGGAAGGAAGGAAGAGGCGGAAGGAAAGAAGGAAGTGGCGGAAGGAAGGAAGGAAGTGGCGGAAGGAAGGAATTGGCGGAAGGAAGGAAGTGGCGGAAGGAAGGAAGTGGCGGAAGGAAGTGGCGGAAGGAAGTGGTGGAAGGAAGTGTCGGAAGGAAGTGGCGGAAGGAAGTGGCGGAAGGAAGTGTCGGAAGGAAGGAAGGAAGGAAGGAAGGAAGGAAGGAAGGAAGGAAGGAAGGAAGGAAGTGTCGGAAGGAAGGAAGTGTCGGAAGGAAGTGTCGGAAGGAAGTGTCGGAAGGAAGTGTCGGAAGGAAGGAAGGAAGGAAGGAAGGAAGGAAGGAAGGAAGGAAGGAAGGAAGGAAGGAAGGAAGGAAGGAAGTGGCGGAAGGAAGGAAGTGGCGGAAGGAAGGAAGTGGCGGAAGGAAGTGGCGGAAGGAAGTGGCGGAAGGAAGTGGCGGAAGGAAGTGGCGGAAGGAAGTGTCGGAAGGAAGGAAGGAAGGAAGTGTCGGAAGGATGTGGCGGAAGGAAGTGGCGGAAGGAAGTGGCGGAAGGAAGTGGCGGAAGGAAGTGGCGGAAGGAAGTGGCGGAAGGAAGTGGCGGAAGGAAGTGGCGGAAGGAAGTGTCGGAAGGAAGGAAGGAAGGAAGGAAGGAAGGAAGGAAGGAAGGAAGGAAGGAAGGAAGGAAGGAAGGAAGAGGCGGAAGGAAGGAAGGGGCGGAAGGAAGGAAGTGGCGGAAGGAAGGAAGTGGCGGAAGGAAGGAAGGAAGGAAGGAAGGAAGGAAGGAAGGAAGGAAGGAAGGAAGGAAGGAAGGAAGGAAGGAAGGAAGGAAGGAAGGAAGGAAGGAAGGAAGGAAGTGGCGGAAGGAAGGAAGGAAGGAAGGAAGGAAGGAAGGAAGGAAGTGGCTGAAGGAAGGAAGTGGCGGAAGGAAGTGTTGGAAGGAAGTGTCGGAGGAAGGAAGTGTCGGAAGGAAGGAAGTGTCGGAAGGAAGGAAGTGTCGGAAGGAAGGAAGTGGCGGAAGGAAGGAAGGAAAGAAGGAAGGAAGTGGCGGATGGAAGGAAGGAAGTGGCGGAAGGAAGGAAGGAAGTGGCGGAAGGAAGGAAGGAAGTGGCGGAAGGAAGGAAGTGGCGGAAGGAAGGAAGGAAGTGGCGGAAGGAAGGAAGTGGCGGAAGGCAATATCGGAAGGAAGTGTCGGAAGGAAGTGTCGGAAGGAAGGAAGTGTCGGAAGGAAGTGTCGGAAGGAAGTGTCGGAAGGAAGTGTCGGAAGGAAGGAAGTGTCGGAAGGAAGTGTCGGAAGGAAGTGTCGGAAGGAAGGAAGGAAGTGTCGGAAGGAAGGAAGGAAGTGTCGGAAGGAATTGTCGGAAGGAAGTGTCGGAAGGAAGTGTCGTAAGGAAGGAAGGAAGTGTCGGAAGGAAGTGTCGGAAGGAAGTGTCGGAAGGAAGTGTCGGAAGGAAGTGTCGGAAGGAAGGAAGTGTCGGAAGGAAGTGTCGGAAGGAAGTGTCGGAAGGAAGTGTCGGAAGGAAGGAAGTGGCGGAAGGAAGGAAGTGTCGGAAGGAAGGAAGTGTCGGAAGGAAGGAAGGAAGGAAGGAAGGAAGGAAGGAACGAAGGAAGGAAGGAAGGAAGTGGCGGAAGGAAGGAAGGAAGTGGCGGAAGAAAGGAAGGAAGTGTCGGAAGGAAGGAAGTGTCGGATGGAAGGAAGGAAGGAAGGAAGGAAGTGTCGGATGGAAGGAAGGAAGGAAGGAAGGAAGGAAGGAAGGAAGGAAGGAAGGAAGGAAGGAAGGAAGGAAGTGGCGGAAGGAAGGAACTGGCGGAAGGAAGGAAGTGGCGGAAGGAAAGAAGTGGCGGAAGGAAGTGTCGGAAGGAAGTGTCGGAAGGAAGTGTCGGAAGGAAGGAAGGAAGGAAGTGTCGGAAGGAAGGAAGGAAGTGTTGGAAGGAAGGAAGGAAGGAAGTGTCGGAAGGATGTGTCGGAAGGAAGTGTCGGAAGGAAGTGTCGGAAGGAAGGAAGGAAGGAAGGAAGGAAGGAAGGAAGGAAGGAAGGAAGGAAGGAAGGAAGTGTCGGAAGGAAGTGTCGGAAGGAAGTGTCGGAAGGAAGGAAGGAAGGAAGGAAGGAAGGAAGGAAGGAAGGAAGGAAGGAAGGAAGGAAGGAAGGAAGGAAGGAAGGAAGGAAGGAAGGAAGTGGCGGAAGGAAGTGGCGGAAGGAAGTGGCGGAAGGAAGTGTTGGAAGGAAGTGTCGGAAGGAAGGAAGGAAGTGTCGGAAGGAATGAAGGAAGGAAGGAAGTGTCGGAAGGAAGGAAGGAAGTGTCGGAAGGAAGGAAATGTTGGAAGGAAGTGTCGGAAGGAAGTGTCGGAAGGAAGTGTCGGAAAGGAAGGAAGGAAGTGTCGGAAGGAAGTGTCGGAAGGAAGGAAGGAAGTGTCGGAAGGAAGGAAGGAAGTGTCGGAAGGAAGGAAGGAAGGAAGGAAGTGTCGGAAGGAAGTGTCGGAAGGAAGTGTCGGAAGGAAGTGTCGAAAGGAAGTGTCGGAAGGAAGTGTCGGAAGGAAGGAAGGAAGGAAGGAAGGAAGGAAGGAAGGAAGGAAGGAAGGAAGGAAGGAAGGAAGGAAGGAAGGAAGGAAGGAAGTGTCGGAAGGAAGGAAGGAAGTGTCGGAAGGAAGGAAGTGTTGGAAGGAAGGAAGGAAGTGTCGGAAGGAAGGAAGGAAGTGTCGGAAGGAAGGAAGTGTCGGAAGGAAGGAAGTGTCAGAAGGAAGGAAGGAAGGAAGGAAGTGTCGGAAGAAGGAAGTGTCGGAAGGAAGTGTCGGAAGGAAGTGTCGGAAGGAAGGAAGTGTCGGAAGGAAGGAAGTGTCGGAAGGAAGGAAGTGTCGGAAGGAAGGAAGTGTCGGAATGAAGGAAGGAAGTGTCGGTAGGAAGGAAGGAAGGAAGGAAGGAAGTGTCGGAAGGAAGTTTCAGAAGGAAATGTCGAAGGAAGTGTCGGAAGGAAGGAAGTGTCGGAAGGGGAAGGAAGTGTCGGAAGGAAGGAAGGAAGGAAGGAAGGAAGTGGCGGAAGGAAGGAAGGAAGAGGCGGAAGGAAAGAAGGAAGTGGCGGAAGGAAGGAAGGAAGTGGCGGAAGAAAGGAATTGGCGGAAGGAAGGAAGTGGCGGAAGGAAGGAAGTGGCGGAAGGAAGGAAGTGGCGGAAGGAAGTGGTGGAAGGAAGTGTCGGAAGGAAGTGGCGGAAGGAAGTGGCGGAAGGAAGTGTCGGAAGGAAGGAAGGAAGGAAGGAAGGAAGGAAGGAAGGAGAAGGAAGTGTCGGAAGGAAGGAAGTGTCGGAAGGAAGTGTCGGAAGGAAGTGTCGGAAGGAAGTGTAGGAAGGAAGGAAGGAAGGAAGGAAGGAAGGAAGGAAGGAAGGAAGGAAGGAAGGAAGGAAGGAAGTGGCGGAAGGAAGGAAGTGGCGGAAGGAAGGAAGTGGCGGAAGGAAGTGGCGGAGAGGGGA
Source organism: Ammospiza maritima maritima (assembly GCA_036010785.1). Classification (NCBI taxonomy): domain Eukaryota; kingdom Metazoa; phylum Chordata; class Aves; order Passeriformes; family Passerellidae; genus Ammospiza; species Ammospiza maritima. Next base: position 68,525,896 of record CM069704.1, on the reverse strand, counting down.
AGTGGCGGAAGGAAGTGGCGGAAGGAAGTGGCGGAAGGAAGTGTCGGAAGGAAGGTCGAAGGAAGTGTCGGAAGGATGTGTCGGAAGGAAGTGTCGGAAGGAAGGTCGAAGGAAGTGTCGGAAGGAAGGAAGGAAGTGTCGGAAGGAAAGGAAGTGTCGGAAGGAAGTGTCGGAGACGTGTCGAAGGAAGGAAGGAAGTGTCGGAAGGAAGGAAGGAAGTGTCGGAGGGAAGGAAGGAAGGAAGTGTCGGAAGGATGTGTCGGAAGGAAGTGTCGGAAGGAAGTGTCGGAAGGAAGGAAGGAAGGAAGGAAGGAAGGACGGAAGGAAGGAAGGAAGGAAGGAAGGAAGGAAGGAAGGAAGGAAGTGTCGGAAAGAAGGAAGGAAGTGTCGGAAGGAAGTGTCGGAAGGAAGTGTCGGAAGGAAGTGTCGGAAGGAAGGAAGGAAGTGTCGGAAGGAAGTGTCAGAAGGAAGTGTCGGAAGGAAGGAAGAAAGGAAGTGTCGGAAGGAAGGAAGTGTCGGAAGGAAGGAAGTGTCGGAAGGAAGTGTCGGAAGGAAGTGTCGGAAGGAAGTGTCGGAAGGAAGTGTCGGAAGGAAGTGTCGGAAGGAAGTTTAGGAAGGAAGGAAGGAAGGAAGGAAGGAAGGAAGGAAGGAAGGAAGGAAGGAAGGATGGAAGGAAGTGGCGGAAGGAAGGAAGTAAGGAAGGAAGGAAGTGGCGGAAGGAAGGAACGAAGCAAGGAAGTGGCGGAAGGAAGGAAGTGGCGGAAGGAAGTGGCGGAAGGAAGTGTCGGAAGGAAGGAAGTGTCGGAAGGAAGGAAGTGTCGGAAGGAAGGAAGTGTCGGAAGGAAGGAAGGAAGGAAGGAAGGAAGAAAGGAAGGAAGGAAGGAAGGAAGGAAGGAAGGAAGGAAGGAAGGAAGGAAGGAAGGAAAGAAGGAAGGAAGGAAGGAAGGAAGGAAGGAAGGAAGGAAGGAAGGAAGGAAGGAAGGAAGGAAGGAAGGAAGGAAGGAAGGAAGGAAGGAAGGAAGGAAGGAAGGAAGGAAGGAAGGAAGTGGCGGAAGGAAGGAAGGAAGTGGCGGAAGGAAGGAAGTGGCGGAAGGAAGGAAGTGGCGGAAGGAAGTGGCGGAAGGAAGTGGCAGGAGGAAGTGGCGGAAGGAAGTGGCGGAAGGAAGTGGCGGAAGGAAGTGGCGGAAGGATGTGGCGGAAGGAAGTGGCGGAAGGAAGGAAGGAAGGAAGGAAGGAAGGAAGGAAGGAAGGAAGGAAGGAAGGAAGTGGCGGAAGGAAGTGGCGGAAGGAAGTGGCGGAAGGAAGGAAGTGGCGGAAGGAAGGAGGTGGCGGAAGGAAGGAAGGAAGGAAGGAAGGAAGGAAGGAAGGAAGGAAGGAAGGAAGGAAGGAAGGAAGGAAGGAAGGAAGGAAGGAAGGAAGGAAGGAAGGAAGGAAGGAAGGAAGGAAGGAAGTGGCGGAAGGAAGGAACGAAGGAAGGAAGTGGCGGAAGGAAGGAAGTGTAGGAAGGAAGGAAGTGTCGGAAGGAAGTGTCAGAAGGAAGTGTCGGAAGGAAGTGTCGGAAGGAAGTTTAGGAAGGAAGGAAGGAAGGAAGGAAGGAAGGAAGGAAGGAAGGATGGAAGGAAGTGGCGGAAGGAAGGAAGTAAGGAAGGAAGGAAGTGGCGGAAGGAAGGAACGAAGGAAGGAAGTGGCGGAAGGAAGGAAGGAAGGAAGGAAGGAAGGAAGGAAGGAAGGAAGTGTCGGAAGGAAGTGTCGGAAGGAAGTGTCGGAAGGAAGGAAGGAAGGAAGGAAGGAAGGAAGGAAGGAAGGAAGGAAGGAAGTGTCGGAAGGAAGGAAGGAAGGAAGGAAGGAAGGAAGTGGCGGAAGGAAGTGGCGGAAGGAAGTGGCGGAAGGAAGTGTTGGAAGGAAGTGTCGGAAGGAAGGAAGGAAGTGTCGGAAGGAATGAAGGAAGGAAGGAAGTGTCGGAAGGAAGGAAGGAAGTGTCGGAAGGAAGGAATGTTGGAAGGAAGTGTCGGAAGGAAGTGTCGGAAGGAAGTGTCGGAAGGAAGGAAGGAAGTGTCGGAAGGAAGTGTCGGAAGGAAGGAAGGAAGTGTCGGAAGGAAGGAAGGAAGTGTCGGAAGGAAGGAAGGAAGGAAGGAAGTGTCGGAAGGAAGTGTCGGAAGGAAGTCTCGGAAGGAAGTGTCGAAAGAAGTGTCGGAAGGAAGTGTCGGAAGGAAGGAAGGAAGGAAGGAAGGAAGGAAGGAAGGAAGGAAGGAAGGAAGGAAGGAAGGAAGGAAGGAAGTGTCGGAAGGAAGGAAGGAAGTGTCGGAAGGAAGGAAGTGTTGGAAGGAAGGAAGGAAGTGTCGGAAGGAAGGAAGGAAGTGTCGGAAGGAAGGAAGTGTCGGAAGGAAGGAAGTGTCAGAAGGAAGGAAGGAAGGAAGTGTCGGAAAGAAGGAAGTGTCGGAAGGAAGTGTCGGAAGGAAGTGTCGGAAGGAAGGAAGTGTCGGAAGGAAGGAAGGAAGTGTCGGAAGGAAGGAAGGAAGGAAGGAAGTGTCGGAAGGAAGGAAGTGTCGGTAGGAAGGAAGGAAGGAAGGAAGGAAGTGTCGGAAGGAAGTGTCAGAAGGAATGTCGGAAGGAAGTGTCGGAAGGAAGGAAGTGTCGGAAGGAAGGAAGTGTCGGAAGGAAGGAAGGAAGGAAGGAAGTGGCA
>CM069704.1:68518581-68523013 GCA_036010785.1 Ammospiza maritima maritima | reverse complement strand
TATCGGAAGGAAGTGTCGGAAGGAAGGAAGTGTCAGAAGGAAGGAAGGAAGGAAGAGTCAGAAGGAAGGAAGTGGCGGAAGGAAGTGTCGGAAGGAAGTGTCGGAAGGAAGGAAGGAGGGAAGGAAGGAAGGAAGGAAGGAAGGAAGGAAGGAAGGAAGGAAGGAAGGAAGGGAGGAAGGGAGGAAGGGAGGAAGGGAGGAAGGGAGGAAGGGAGGAAGGGAGGAAGGGAGGAAGGGAGGAAGGAAGGAAGGAAGAAGGAAGGAAGGAAGGAAGGAAGGAAGGAAGGAAGGAAGGAAGGAAGGAAGGAAGGAAGGAAGGAAGGAAGGAAGGAAGGAAGGAAGGAAGGAAGGAAGGAAGGAAGGAAGGAAGGAAGGAAGTGGCGGAAGAAAGGCAGGAAGGAAGTGGCAGAAGGAAGGAAGGAAGGAAGGAAGGAAGTGGAGGAAGGAAGTCCGAAAGGAAGTGGCGGAAGGAAGTGGCGGAAGGAAGTGGCGGAAGGAAGGAAGGAAGTGGCGGAAGGAAGTGGCGGAAGGAAGCGGCGGAAGGAAACGGCGGAAGGAAGGAAGTGTCGGAAGGAAGGAAGGAAGGAAGAGTCAGAAGGAAGGAAGGAAGGAAGGAAGGAAGGAAGGAAGGAAGGAAGGAAGGAAGGAAGGATGGAAGGAAGGAAGTGGGGGACGGAAGTGGCGGAAGGAAGTGGTGGAAGGAAGTGGCGGAAGGAAGTGGCGGATGTTAGGAAGGAAGGAAGGAAGGAAGGAAGGATGGAAGGAAGTGGCGGAAGGAAGTGGCGGAAGGAAGTGGCGGAAGGAAGTGGCGGAAGGAAGGAAGGAAGGAAGGAAGGAAGGAAGGAAGGAAGGAAGGAAAAAAGGAAGGAAGGAAGGAAGGAAGAAGGAAGGAAGTGGCGGAAGGAAGGAAGTGGCGGAAGGAAGGAAGTGGCGGAAGGAAGGAAGTGGCGGAAGGAAGGAAGTGGCGGAAGGAAGTGGCGGAAGGAAGTGGCGAAGGAAGTGGCGGAAGGAAGTGGCGGAAGGAAGTGGCGGAAGGAAGTGGCGGAAGGAAGGAAGGAAGGAAGGAAGGAAGGAAGGAAGGAAGGAAGGAAGGAAGGAAGGAAGGAAGGAAGGAAGGAAGGAAGGAAGGAAGGAAGGAAGGAAGGAAGGAAGAAGAAGGAAGGAAGGAAGGAAGGAAGGAAGGAGGAAGTGGCGGAAGGAAGGAAGGAAGGAAGTGGCGGAAGAAGCGGCGGAAGGAAGGAAGCGGCGGAAGGAAATGGCGAAAGGAAGTGGCGGAAGGAAGTGGCGGAAAGAAGTGGCGGAAGGAAGGAAGTGGCGGAACTGGCGGAAGGAAGAAGAGGCGGAAGTGGCGGGAAGTGGCGGAAGTGGCGGAAGTGGCGGGAAGGAAGGAAGGAAGGGGAAGGAAGGAGAAGGAAGGAAGGAAGGAAGTGGCGGAAGGAAGGAAGTGGCGGAAGGAAGAAGTGGCGGAAGGAAGTGGCGGAAGGAAGTGGCGGAAGGAAGTGGCGGAAGGAAGGAAGGAAGAAGGAAGTGGCGGAAGGAAGGAAGGAAGGAAGGAAGGAAGGAAGGAGTGGCGGAAGGAAGTGGCGGAAGGAAGTGGCGGAAGGAAGTGGCGGAAGGAAGTGGCGGAAGGAAGTAAGGAAGGAAGGAGGAAGAGTGGCGGAAGGAAGGAAGGAAGGAAGGAAGGAAGGAAGGAAGGAAGGAAGGAAGAAGGAAGGAAGGAAGGAAGGAAGGAAGGAAGGAAGGAAGGAAAGAAGGAAGGAAGGAAGGAAGGAAGGAAGGAAGGAAGGAAGGAAGGAAGGAAGGAAGGAAGGAAGGAAGGAAGGAAGGAAGGAAGGAAGGAAGGAAGGAAGGAAGGAAGGAAGGAAGGAAGGAAGGAAGGAAGGAAGGAAGGAAGGAAGGAAAGAAGGAAGGACGTGGCGGAAGGAAGTGGCGAAGGAAGGAAGTGGCGGAAGGAAGTGGTGGAAGGAAGTGGCGGAAGGAAGGAAGTGGTGGAGGAAGGAAGGAAGTGGCGGAAGGAAGGAAGTGGCGGAAGAAGTGTCGGAAGGAAGGAAGGGAGGAAAGGAGGAAGGGAGGAAGGGAAGAAGGGAGGAAGGGAGGAAGGGAGGAAGGAAGGAAGGAAGGAAGGAAGGAAGGAAGGAAGGAAGGAAGAAGGAAGGAAGGAAGGAAGTATCGGAAGGAAGTGTCGGAAGGAAGGAAGTGTCAGAAGGAAGGAAGGAAGGAAGAGTCAGAAGGAAGGAAGTGGCGGAAGGAAGTGTCGGAAGGAAGTGTCGGAAGGAAGGAAGGAGGGAAGGAAGGAAGGAAGGAAGGAAGGAAGGAAGGAAGGAAGGAAGGAAGGAAGAAGGAAGGAAGGGAGGAAGGGAGGAAGGGAGGAAGGGAGGGAAGGGAGGAAGGGAGGAAGGGAGGAAGGGAGGAAGGGAGGAAGGAAGGAAGGAAGAAGGAAGGAAGGAAGGAAGGAAGGAAGGAAGGAAGGAAGGAAGGAAGGAAGGAAGGAAGGAAGGAAGGAAGGAAGGAAGGAAGGAAGGAAGGAAGGAAGGAAGGAAGGAAGGAAGGAAGGAAGGAAGGAAGGAAGGAAGGAAGGAAGGAAGGAAGTGGCGGAAGAAAGGCAGGAAGGAAGTGGCAGAAGGAAGGAAGGGGCGGAAGGAAGGAAGTGGAGGAAGGAAGTCCGAAAGGAAGTGGCGGAAGTAAGTGGCGGAAGGAAGTGGCGGAAGGAAGGAAGGAAGTGGCGGAAGGAAGTGGCGGAAGGAAGCGGCGGAAGGAAACGGCGGAAGAAGGAAGTGTCGGAAGGAAGGAAGGAAGGAAGAGTCAGAAGGAAGGAAGTGGCGGAAGGAAGTGTCGGCAGGAAGTGTCGGAAGGAAGTGTCGGAAGGAAGGAAGGAAGGAAGGGAGGAAGGGAGGAAGGGAGGAAGGGAGGGAGGAAGGAAGGAAGGAAGAAGGAAGGAAGGAAGGAAGGAAGGAAGGAAGGAAGTGGCGAAGAAAGGAAGGAAGGAAGTGGCGGAAGGAAGGAAGTGGCGGAAGGAAGGAAGTGGCGGAAGGAAGGCCGAAAGGAAGTGGCGGAAGGAAGGAAGCGGCGGAAGGAAATGGCGAAAGGAAGTGGCGGAAGGAAGTGGCGGAAAGAAGTAGCGGAAGGAAGGAAGTGGCGGAAGTGGCGGAAGGAAGAAGAGGCGGAAGTGGCGGAAGTAGCGGAAGTGGCGGAAGTGGCGGAAGTGGCGGAAGTGGCGGAAGTGGCGGAAGTGGCGAAGAAGGAAGGAAGGAAGGAAGTGGCGGAAGGAAGGAAGGAAGTGGCGGAAGGAAGGAAGGAAGGAAGGAAGGAAGGAAGGAAGGAAGGAAGGAAGGAAGGAAGGAAGGAAGGAAGGAAGGAAGGAAGGAAGGAAGGAAGGAAGGAAGGAAGGAAGGAAGGAAGGAAGGAAGGAAGGAAGGAAGGAAGGAAGGAAGTGGCGGAAGGAAGGAAGTGGCGGAAGGAAGGAAGGAAGGAAGGAGGGAAGGAAGGAGGGAAGGAAGGAAGGAAGTGGCGGAAGGGGAAGGAAGGAAGGAAGTGGCGGAAGGAAGTGGCGGAAGGAAGGAAGGAAGGAAGGAAGGAAGGAAGGAAGGAAGGAAGGAAGGAAGGAAGGAAGGAAGGAAGGAAGGAAGGAAGGAAGGAAGGAAGGAAGGAAGGAAGGAAGGAAGGAAGGAAGGAAGGAAGGAAGGAAGGAAGGAAGTGGTGGAAGGAAGGAAGTGGCGGAAGGAAGGAAGGAAGTGGCGGAAGGAAGGAAGTGGCGGAAGGAAGGAAGTGGCGAAGGAAGTGGCGGAAGGAAGTGGCGGAAGGAAGTGGCGGAAGGAAGTGGCGGAAGGAAGGAAGGAAGGAAGGAAGGAAGGAAGGAAGGAAGGAAGGAAGGAAGGAAGGAAGGAAGGAAGGAAGGAAGGAAGGAAGGAAGGAAGGAAGGAAGGAAGGAAGTGGCGGAAGGAAGGAAGGAAGGAAGTGGCGGAAGGAAGCGGCGGAAGGAAGGAAGCGGCGGAAGGAATGGCGAAAGGAAGTGGCGGAAGGAAGTGGCGGAAAGAAGTGGCGGAAGGAAGGAAGTGGCGGAACTGGCGGAAGGAAGGAAGAGGCGGAAGTGGCGGAAGTGGCGGAAGTGGCGGAAGTGGCGGAAGGAAGGAAGGAAGGAAGGAAGGAAGAAGGAAGGAAGGAAGGAAGGAAGTGGCGAAGGAAGGAAGTGGCGGAAGGAAGGAAGTGGCGGAAGGAAGTGGCGGAAGGAAGTGGCGGAAGGAAGTGGCGGAAGGAAGGAAGGAAGGAAGGAAGGAAGTGGCGGAAGGAAGGAAGGAAGGAAGGAAGGAAGGAAGTGGCGGAAGGAAGTGGCGGAAGGAAGTGGCGGAAGGAAGTGGCGGAAGGAAGTGGCGGAAGGAAGGAAGGAAGAAGGAAGGAAGGAAGGAAGGAAGGAAGGAAGGAAGGAAGGAAGGAA
>CM069704.1:68501081-68508581 GCA_036010785.1 Ammospiza maritima maritima | reverse complement strand
GAAGGAGGAAGTGGCGGAAGGAAGGAAGTGGCGGAAGGAAGTCCGAAAGGAAGTGCGGAAGGAAGGAAGCGGCGGAAGGAAATGGCGAAAGGAAGTGGCGGAAGGAAGTGGCGGAAAGAAGTAGCGGAAGGAAGGAAGTGCGGAAGTGGCGGAAGGAAGGAAGAGGCGGAAGTGGCGGAAGTAGCGGAAGTGGCGGAAGTGGCGGAAGTGGCGGAAGTGGCGGAAGGAAGGAAGGAAGGAAGGAAGGAAGGAAGTGGCGGAAGGAAGGAAGGAAGTGGCGGAAGGAAGGAAGGAAGGAAGTGGCGGAAGGAAGTGGCGGAAGGAAGTGGCGGAAGGAAGTGGCGGAAGGAAGTGGCGGAAGGAAGGAAGTGGCGGAAGGAAGGAAGGAAGGAAGGAAGGAAGGAAGGAAGGAAGGAAGGAAGGAAGGAAGGAAGGAAGGAAGGAAGTGGCGAAGGAAGGAAGTGGCGAAGGAAGGAAGGAAGTGGCGGAAGGAAGGAAGGAAGTGGCGGAAGGAAGTGGCGGACGGAAGTGGCGGAAGGAAGTGGCGGAAGGAATTGGCGGAAGGAAGTGGCGGAAGGAAGTGGCGGAAGTTAGGAAGGAAGTTAGGAAGGAAGGAAGGAAGGAAGGAAGGAAGAAGGAAGGAAGGAAGGAAGGAAGGAAGTGGCGGAAGGAAGTGGCGGAAGGAAGTGGCGGAAGGAAGTGGCGGAAGGAAGGAAGGAAGTGCGGAAGGAAGGAAGGAAGTGGCGGAAGGAAGGAAGGAAGTGGCGGAAGGAAGGAAGGAAGGAAGGAAGGAAGGAAGGAAGGAAGGAAGGAAGGAAGGAAGGAAGGACGTGGCGGAAGGAAGGAAGTGGCGGAAGGAAGGAAGTGGCGGAAGGAAGTGGCGGAAGGAAGTGTCGAAGGAAGTGGCGGAAGGAAGGAAGGAAGTGGCGGAAGGAAGTGGCGGAAGGAAGGAAGTGGCGGAAGGAAGTGGCGGAAAGAAGGAAGGAAGGGGCGGAAGGAAGTGGCGGAAGGAAATGGCGGAAGGAAGTGCCGGAAGACAGGAAGTGGCGGAAGTAAGGAAGGAAGTGGCGGAAGGAAGTGGCAGAAAGAAGTGGCGGAAGGAAGGAAGGAAGGAAGTGGCAGAAGGAAGAAGGACGTGGGGGAAGTAAGGAAGGACGTGGGCGGAATGAAGCGGCGGAAGGAAGGAAGTGTCGGAAGGAAGTGTCGGAAGGAAGGAAGGAAGTGTCGGAAGGAAGAGGAAGGAAGTGTCGGAAGGAAGGAAGGAAGTGTCGGAAGGAAGGAAGGAAGGAAGGAAGGAAGGAAGGAAGGAAGGAAGGAAGGAAGGAAGGAAGGAAGGAAGGAAGGAAGGAAGGAAGGAAGGAAGGAAGGAAGGAAGGAAGGAAGGAAGGAAGGAAGGAAGGAGGTGTCGGAAGAAAGGAAGGAAGGAAGGATGTGCGGAAGGAAGCGGCGGAAGGAAGGAAGCGCGGAAGGAAATGGCAAAAGGAAGTGGCGGAAGGAAGTGGCGGAAAGAAGTGGCGGAAGGAAGGAAGTGGCGGATGTGGCGGAAGGAACGAAGAGGCGGATGTGGCGGAAGGAAGGAAGGAAGTGGCGGAAGGAAGGAAGTGGCAGAAGGAAGGAAGTGTCGGAAGGAAGGAAGTATCGGAAGAAAGAAGGAAGGAAAGGAAGGAAGGAAGAAGGAAGGAAGGAAGGAAGGAGAAGGAAGGAAGGAAGGAAGGAAGGAAGGAAGGAAGGAAGGGAAGGAGAAGGAAGGAAGGAAGGAAGGAAGGAAGGAAGGAAGGAAGGAAGGAAGGAAGGAAGAGTGGCGGAGGAAGGAAGGAAGGAAGGAAGGAAGGAAGGAAGGAAGGAAGGAAGGAAGGAAGGAAGGAAGGAAGGAAGGAAGTGGCGGAAGGAAGGAAGGTAGTGGCGGAAGAAGGAAGGAAGTGGCGGAAGGAAGAAGTGGCGGAAGGAAGGAAGTGCGGAAGGAAGTGCGGAAGGAAGGAAGTGGCGGAAGGAAGGAAGTGGCGGAACGAAGGAAGTGGCGGAAGGAAGTGGCGGAAGGAAGTGGCGGAAGGAAGGAAGGAAGGAAGGACGTGGCGGAAGGAAGTGGCGGAAGGAAGGAAGTGGCGGAAGGAAGGAAGTGGCGGAACGAAGGAAGTGGCGAAGGAAGTGGCGGAAGGAAGTGTCGGAAGGAAGTGGCGGAAGGAGGAAGGAAGTGGCGGCAGGAAGTGGCGGAAGGAAGGAAGTGGCGGAAGGAAGTGGCGGAAAGAAGGAAGGAAGGGGCGGAAGGAAGTGGCGGAGAAGTGGCGGAAGGAAGTGGCGGAAGAAAGGAAGTGGCGGAAGGAAGGAAGGAAGTGGCGGAAGGAAGTGCAGAAAGAAGTGCGGAAGGAAGGAAGGATGTGGCAGAAGGAAGGAAGGACGTGCGGAAGTAAGGAAGCACGTGGCGGAATGAAGCGGCGGAAGGAAGGAAGTGGCGGAAGGAAGTGGCGAAAGGAAGTGGCGGAAGGAAGGAAGGAAGTGGCGGAAGGAAGTGGCGGAAAAAAGTGGCGGAAGGAAGTGGCGGAAGGAAGTGGCGGAAGGAAGTGGCGGAAGGAATGAAGGAAGGAAGGAAGGAAGGAAGGAAGGAAGGAAGGAAGGAAGGAAGGAGGAAGGAAGGAAGGAAGGAAGGAAGGAAGGAAGGAAGGAAGGAAGGAAGGAAGGAAGGAAGGAAGGAAGGAAGGAAGGAAGGAAGGAAGGAAGGAAGGAAGGACGTGGCGGAAGAAGCGCGGAAGAAGGAAGCGGCGGAAGGAAGTGGCGAAAGGAAGTGGCGGAAGGAAGTGGCGGAAGGAAGTGGCGGAAGGAAGGAAGTGGCGGATATGGCGGAAGGAAGGAAGTGGCGGAAGTGGCGGAAGGAAGGAAGGAAGTGGCGGTAGGAAGGAAGTGGCGGAAGGAAGGAAGTGGCGGAAGGAAGGAAGTGGCGGAAGGAAGTGGCGGAAGGAAGTGGCGGAAGGAAGTGGCGGGAAGGAAGTGGCGGAAGGAAGTGGCGAAGGAAGTGGCGAAGGAAGGAAGGAAGTGGCGGAAGGAAGGAAGGAAGTGGCGGAAGGAAGGAAGAAGTGGCGGAAGGAAGGAAGGAAGTGGCGGAAGGAAGGAAGGAAGGAAGGAAGGAAGGAAGGAAGGAAGGAAGGAAGGAAGGAAGGAAGGAAGGAAGGAAGGAAGGAAGGAAGGAAGGAAGGAAGGAAGGAAGGAAGGAAGGAAGGAAGGAGGGAAGGAAGGAAGGAAGGAAGGAAGGAAGGAAGGAAGGAAGGAAGGAAGGAAGGAAGGAAGGAAGGAAGGAAGGAAGGAAGGAAGGAAGGAAGGAAGGAAGGAAGGAAGGAAGGAAGGAAGGAAGGAAGGAAGGAAGGAAGGAAGGAAGGAAGGAAGGAAGTGGCGGAAGGAAGGAAGTGGCGGAAGGATGGAAGTGGCGGAAGCAACTGAGGAAGGAAGTGCGGAAGGAAGTGGCGGAAGGAAGTGGCGGAAGGAAGGAAGTGGCGGAAATGGCGGAAGGAAGGAAGGAGGAAGGAAGGAAGGAAGGAAGGAAGGAAGGAAGGAAGGAATGAAGGAAGGAAGGAAGGAAGAGGAAGGAAGGAAGGAAGGAAGGAAGGAAGGAAGGAAAGGAAGGAAGTGGCGGAGGGAAGTGGCGGAGGGAAGTGGCGGAAGGAAGTGGCGTAGGGAAGGAAGGAAGGAAGGAAGGAAGGAAGGAAGGGAAGGAAGGAAGGAAGGAAGGAAGGAAGGAAGGAAGGAAGGAAGGAAGGAAGGAAGGAAGGAAGGAAGGAAGGAAGGAAGGAAGGAAGGAAGGAAGGAAGGAAGGAAGGAAGGAAGGAAGGAAGGAAGGAAGGAAGGAAATAAGGAAGGAAGGAAGGACGTGGCGGAACGAAGCGGCGGAAGGAAGGAAGCGGCGGAAGGAAGTGGCGAAAGGAAGTGGCGGAAGGAAGTGGCGGAAGGAAGTGGCGGAAGGAAGGAAGTGGCGGATATGGCGGAAGGAAGGAAGTGGCGGAAGTGGCGGAAGGAAGGAAGGAAGTGGCGGTAGGAAGGAAGTGGCGGAAGGAAGGAAGTGGCGGAAGGAAGTGGCGGAAGGAAGTGGCGGAAGGAAGTGGCGGAAGGAATGAAGGAAGGAAGGAAGGAAGGAAGGAAGGAAGGAAGGAAGGAAGGAAGGAAGGAAGGAAGGAAGGAAGGAAGGAAGGAAGGAAGGAAGGAAGGAAGGAAGGACGTGGCGGAAGGAAGCGGCGGAAGGAAGGAAGCGGCGGAAGGAAGTGGCGAAAGGAAGTGGCGGAAGGAAGTGGCGGAAGGAAGTGGCGGAAGGAAGGAAGTGGCGGATATGGCGGAAGGAAGGAAGTGGCGGAAGTGGCGGAAGGAAGGAAGGAAGTGGCGGTAGGAAGGAAGTGGCGGAAGGAAGGAAGTGGCGGAAGGAAGGAAGTGGCGGAAGGAAGTGGCGGAAGGAAGTGGCGGAAGGAAGTGGCGGAAGGAAGTGGCGGAAGGAAGTGGCGGAAGGAAGTGGCGGAAGGAAGTGGCGGAAGGAAGTGGCGGAAGGAAGGAAGGAAGTGGCGGAAGGAAGGAAGGAAGTGGCGGAAGGAAGGAAGGAAGGAAGGAAGGAAGGAAGGAAGGAAGGAAGGAAGGAAGGAAGGAAGGAAGGAAGGAAGGAAGGAAGGAAGGAAGGAAGGAAGGAAGGAGGGAAGGAAGGAAGGAAGGAAGGAAGGAAGGAAGGAAGGAAGGAAGGAAGGAAGGAAGGAAGGAAGGAAGGAAGGAAGGAAGGAAGGAAGGAAGGAAGGAAGGAAGGAAGGAAGGAAGGAAGGAAGGAAGGAAGGAAGTGGCGGAGGGAAGTGGCGGAGGGAAGTGGCGGAAGGAAGTGGCGTAGGGAAGGAAGGAAGGAAGGAAGGAAGGAAGGAAGGAAGGAAGGAAGGAAGGAAGGAAGGAAGGAAGGAAGGAAGGAAGGAAGGAAGGAAGGAAGGAAGGAAGGAAGGAAGGAAGGAAGGAAGGAAGGAAGGAAGGAAGGAAGGAAGGAAGGAAGGAAGGAAGGAAGGAAGGAAGGAAGGAAGGAAGGAAGGAAGGAAGTGGCGGAAGGAAGGAAGGAAGGAAGGAAGTGGCGGAAGGAAGGAAGTGGCGGAAGGATGGAAGTGGCGGAAGCAACTGGAGGAAGGAAGTGGCGGAAGGAAGTGGCGGAAGGAAGTGGCGGAAGGAAGGAAGTGGCGGAAATGGCGGAAGGAAGGAAGGAAGGAAGGAAGGAAGGAAGGAAGGAAGGAAGGAAGGAAGGAAGGAAGGAAGGAAGGAAGGAAGGAAGGAAGGAAGGAAGGAAGGAAGGAAGGAAGGAAGGAAGGAAGGAAGGAAGGAAGGAAGGAAGGACGTGGCGGAAGGAAGCGGCGGAAGGAAGGAAGCGGCGGAAGGAAGTGGCGAAAGGAAGTGGCGGAAGGAAGTGGCGGAAGGAAGTGGCGGAAGGAAGGAAGTGGCGGATATGGCGGAAGGAAGGAAGTGGCGGAAGTGGCGGAAGGAAGGAAGGAAGTGGCGGTAGGAAGGAAGTGGCGGAAGGAAGGAAGTGGCGGAAGGAAGGAAGTGGCGGAAGGAAGTGGCGGAAGGAAGTGGCGGAAGGAAGTGGCGGAAGGAAGTGGCGGAAGGAAGTGGCGGAAGGAAGTGGCGGAAGGAAGGAAGGAAGGAAGTGGCGGAAGGAAGGAAGGAAGTGGCGGAAGGAAGGAAGGAAGTGGCGGAAGGAAGGAAGGAAGTGGCGGAAGGAAGGAAGGAAGGAAGGAAGGAAGGAAGGAAGGAAGGAAGGAAGGAAGGAAGGAAGGAGAGGAAGGAAGGAAGGAAGGAAGGAAGGAAGGAAGGAAGGAAGGAAGGAAGGAAGGAAGGAAGGAAGGAAGGAAGGAAGGAAGGAAGGAAGGAAGGAAGGAAGGAAGGAAGGAAGGAAGGAAGGAAGGAAGAAGTGGCGGAGGGAAGTGGCGGAGGGAAGTGGCGGAAGGAAGTGGCGTAGGGAAGGAAGGAAGGAAGGAAGGAAGGAAGGAAGGAAGGAAGGAAGGAAGGAAGGAAGGAAGGAAGGAAGGAAGGAAGGAAGGAAGGAAGGAAGGAAGGAAGGAAGGAAGGAAGGAAGGAAGGAAGGAAGGAAGGAAGGAAGGAAGGAAGGAAATAAGGAAGGAAGGAAGGACGTGGCGGAAGGAAGCGGCGGAAGGAAGGAAGCGGCGGAAGGAAGTGGCGAAAGGAAGTGGCGGAAGGAAGTGGCGGAAGGAAGTGGCGGAAGGAAGGAAGTGGCGGATATGGCGGAAGGAAGGAAGTGGCGGAAGTGGCGGAAGGAAGGAAGGAAGTGGCGGTAGGAAGGAAGTGGCGGAAGGAAGGAAGTGGCGGAAGGAAGTGGCGGAAGGAAGTGGCGGAAGGAAGTGGCGGAAGGAATGAAGGAAGGAAGGAAGGAAGGAAGGAAGGAAGGAAGGAAGGAAGGAAGGAAGGAAGGAAGGAAGGAAGGAAGGAAGGAAGGACGTGGCGGAAGGAAGCGGCGGAAGGAAGGAAGCGGCGGAAGGAAGTGGCGAAAGGAAGTGGCGGAAGGAAGTGGCGGAAGGAAGTGGCGGAAGGAAGGAAGTGGCGGATATGGCGGAAGGAAGGAAGTGGCGGAAGTGGCGGAAGGAAGGAAGGAAGTGGCGGTAGGAAGGAAGTGGCGGAAGGAAGGAAGTGGCGGAAGGAAGGAAGTGGCGGAAGGAAGTGGCGGAAGGAAGTGGCGGAAGGAAGTGGCGGAAGGAAGTGGCGGAAGGAAGTGGCGGAAGGAAGGAAGGAAGTGGCGGAAGGAAGGAAGGAAGTGGCGGAAGGAAGGAAGTGGCGGAAGGAAGGAAGGAAGGAAGGAAGGAAGGAAGGAAGGAAGGAAGGAAGGAAGGAAGGAAGGAAGGAAGGAAGGAAGGAAGGAAGGAAGGAAGGAAGGAAGTGGCGGAAGGAAGGAAGGAAGGAGGGAAGGAGGGAAGGAGGGAAGGAGGGAAGGAAGGAAGGAAGGAAGGAAGGAGGGAAGGAGGGAAGGAAGGAAGGAAGGAAGGAAGGAAGGAAGGAAGGAAGGAAGGAAGGAAGGAAGGAAGGAAGGAAGGAAGGAAGGAAGGAAGGAAGGAAGGAAGGAAGGAAGGAAGGAAGGAAGGAAGGAAGGAAGGAAGGAAGGAAGGAAGGAAGGAAGGAAGGAAGGAAGGAAGGAAGTGGCGGAAGGAAGGAAGTGGTGGAAGGATGGAAGTGGCGGAAGCAACTGGAGGAAGGAAGTGGCGGAAGGAAGTGGCGGAAGGAAGTGGCGGAAGGAAGGAAGTGGCGGAAATGGCGGAAGGAAGGAAGGAAGGAAGGAAGGAAGGAAGGAAGAAAGAATAAGGGCGGAAGGGCGAAGGAAGGAAGGAAGGAAGGAAGGAAGGAAGGAAGGAAGGAAGGAAGGAAGGAAGGAAGGAAGGAAGGAAGGAAGGAAGGAAGGAAGGAAGGAAGGAAGGAAGGAAGGAAGGAAGGAAGGAAGGAAGGAAGGAAGGAAGGAAGGACGTGGCGGAAGGAAGCGGCGGAAGGAAGGAAGCGGCG